>NC_051170.1:86191506-86239006 GCF_013339725.1 Rhipicephalus microplus
GAGGCAATAACCTGGATGCTCAGCAAACACGCCCGCACTGCAATGAAGCTGACGAAAGCGCCAACGAGTGGGGACCCGTTCGGCCGAGGTTTCGCAACGTCAACGATCCGCAAAGACCGTGCATCGGGTGCAGCAGGACTGCGCCTACGGCTCACACAATACATGTATAATGTTATTGTGTGTGTTACAAACCACACAATAATGTATAATGTTATTGTGTGTGTTACAAACACACACAATACATGTATAATGTTATTGTGTGTGTTACAAACACACACAATAACATGTATAATGTGTGGCTGAACGCCTCCCTCTGCACCTTGAAGAAAACAACTGTGCCAGAACACCAGCCATAACTGTTTTCAAGACGGCGACTTCTCATACATTTCCACCCCGTCCTGAACCAATGTGTGTCCAACTTATGACCAAATTAACGATGTTGGAAATTCGCACGCTTCCAGCATTACTTAATGCTCGGCGTCAACGCTTCTTTGTTAGTTTTGGCTGCATGATGGGTAACTTTGGTTAATAAGCTAATGTTTGCAGAATGTAGCCTAGTGCAGTGTAACGCTGGCAACCCGTTGAACAAAACTGGGTTCCTTCAATCTCAATTCAGTGGATGGGTTGTTTACCTAAACCGGGTTGCCTACCACCACTCCAACCATCAATGAATCTGTACATGAAAACGACGAGACAACTCTGATGCTTCGCCGCAAACAACAAGCTACATTAGAAGGTGCTTCATCCAAGAAAATATGAACATGACAACGCTGTCAAAAACCAGTTGTTGCATTTCTTCGTTATTCTTTTGTACGGCGTAGTCACGTGGTCGTGATGCTGGCGAAGATTGCAGTCGGCATGTTTACGGCAAAACTGGGCGAACCTGTAGGCAGTAACGAAAACTCGAAAGAGAAATAGACACTGTCACACTGATAGCGGCGAACAAACGGCAGCCGTCGACAAACTGATCTGTAGTGAGTTGCGTCAGCATTTACACATACGGAGTGGAACATTTGAGCCTTGCCGCTGGTGCTCGCTTATTAGACTCAAATAAACTTGACTATTCGCGTCTTGCGCATGACCCCAACAGAGCGATCTTGAACAATCGCGGAGCTTCTCAAAGGCATGCAAAAAGCCTTTAGAAGGCGTGAAAACATCAAGGCGTTCACATTCGAGCACGGACGTCGCAGACAGAACGTACAGAAGAGGCGAGACAGAGAGTCGCGCTTCGGGAAAGAAGACCTCTACAGCACTAACATGCAGGGCCCAGAGGTCATTTTCCACCTGTTGGTCACGTACAGGTGATGACACGGGATTCGGCCGAATAGTTCACGTGTGTGAGTGCGCGCGCGTGCAAAGGAAATACGGATAACGAAATCATCATCAGTTGCACGCGCACTGCCCCCCCCCCCCCACGCTGTCATTACGCACACCTATCGACACGGCGGCCTCGCAAATGCGGGCGGTTGAGTGTAATCCGTACGTGCGCGAAGAAGTCGTGCCATATATATACACCACACGGGCACTCGCTGAAATACTGCGATCGACACCAGCGATACGGCTGGGGGCAGTGTAAGTGAGTGCACTCGTGATACAGGAAATGCAGCCCGCGGGCATGTAAGGACGGGAAGGGCCACTTCCATCAAGAGCTGCAATGGGCACCCACGACTGCACCCACGGCACACTCATTCCTTCATACAGCGCCGGAAGAACGCGCCGAATCAGAGTTGCGCAGTGAAGCTCGTTCCACCGGGCTAATAGTTCGAACGGCCCGTTTCATTGCTGCCAATAATCGGGTGCAACGCCGTGGACCCACAGCGTGATGTATAGCCTAAGGCCAATCGAAAGTCTGTCCGGGAGGCATATGTATACTTACATGAGCACATTTTCGCCGTATATGGTAACCACTATACGCGTTGCAGGCAGCACACGGTGTGAGGTAATGTGAAAGCGCTTATTTATTCCCACGATTTATGTGCGTTTCGCGCATATTACGCGGCACGCTGGTGATAGAAGGCGAGTCTGAGTGGAAGTAATCACAAACGCACGCTAAATAAGCAAAAAAAAGCGGAAAGAATGTATGATACTGCTTTATAATAAACAACATTTCCTACCTGTTACGGCTACTGTAACACATTTAGGGAAGCAAGGTCATTGGCGGGATAGCTTTCATTCATCCTCGGTCGATACTCTCGTCACTGTGCCTCAGTTTACAATTAGGTGTTTGTCAATGCGAGATAAAAAACCTAATTATTTCAAATTGGCAGTATCCACCTTGAAAACGTCACAAATTCCAGACGTACGAACGCTAGCAGCTGTATGTATAGCTGCATGGATAGCCGTATGGATAACCGTACGAATACTTCCTTCAGCACCAGCAGACCGTTGAAGCGAACAGGACATCCCACATACATCTATTGGCTGAAACCAAAGTTGAAGTTAGTTCCATAAGAAGAGGCCTATTCAGGCAGGATTTCTATAGCAACGCTTCTGAGCGGCGAACGGTTGGCCGGCAAGATCTACTCGACGAAACTATGGTCGGTAGTAACGAACAATGCACGATCCCAACCCATGAAGCTGCCGATGATTATTGTCACAACTTTCGCGAACCAACGCGGTCTTACCGATGAAAGAGTTTTCGCCGCTTGCTCAGAGTGAAAACGCTTGATTCCTAGGCATGGTTTTAGACGCCGTGGGCAAGCTTGCGGATGCGAAGTTTAAGGTATAACGCTAGCAAGGAAACGTAGTGCTTCCACCTAAACGTATGAGAACATCCCCTGACCTTCACACATTGGGAGAAGGAGTCCTGGCCATTTATAACGCGCAAAGACAACAAAGGAACCGTCGACAGATCCGTTTCGGCACGCAAATTATAAACCTCGACGGAGCGGCAGCTGGGCATTCTCGATGAATGTTCGCTCTTGCATTCCTCTAAATAAAAACACACACAATATTTTCAAAGATGAAGGAAACAAGCAATCGGAGAGCAGAGCACAACCAATCTAAGTCACTCGAAAGGCACAGAAAACACACAGCAGTGGCACGCAGGGACCGTGTGTATGCGGCGTGCAGATGAGGCCACGGGCCAATCAGTTCATCGCGAATGGCACGAACCACCCGCATGCCGGCGGAAAACAAATGAGAGCCAGTGTTGGCGGTGTGGCGAAAAAAGAAGCCACTCGAGTGCGGTCTCATCCTATAAACAACCAGAAAGCAAAAGAAAAGAAAAACAATACGAAGAGGAATAGATATGATGGCTCGCACCGCGAGGCTCGCGCAGGAGCCGCAGCATACGTGGCGGCCCCACTTTGCACCTCCGAGGCGCTCCCGTAATCATCGGTTGTCCGGCTCGAGGCTGGCCGGTGTAACGAATGACCCTCGTCCAGGCACACACGAGGCACAGAAACGCAGCGAAGCGGTCGGAGCCAGATGGCCATTGGGCACGTACGGAGAGAGGGCAGCACGGCGCCGATTTCACTGCGAGCTAACACGAATCGCTTCCTATTGCCACACCATGCACGCAGTAGCGTTCACCTGCGCACGCAACGTTCGAACGGGACCAACTTCAAGAACGCGCATCCCGAAAGCTGTTGCGGGCACGGAGGGTATAGATAAGTGTCTTTGCGCAAGGCCTCCCGGGAAAGACACAGAAGTCGTTCCGATTTGGGCCGGTGCAAAAATATGCCTTCCCGCGTACTGGACTCGAGCACGGTTCGTTTGCCGGCGGGTCGATTCCTAAAAGCGAAGCGTCGTTCACAAATCACGTCATCACGCTCTTTCCTCCACGCTCGGCCCGGCGTTCGGCATCTGCGAATACGGCCTTGCAGTGTGCAGTCGGCTTACTCACGGGTGATGCAATTCAGAACATCTGTCAGCGACCTTGGCCGAGTGCAAACATACTTGCAATACGACTTCGCGTGAAACGGCCGGGAGAGATTGGTGGCCGCATTGGGTACCCTAGAACTGGAAGACCTTTTTTCGGTTCGCTTTCAAAGAAGAAAGAAAGACACAAGCTTACGACCAACGCCGAGAAAGATTAGATTGCTGCTGTTATAGAATCACACACCAATAAATGAGATACGCGTGCCTATCTTCAGTTAATGGTAGAATTAACACGGCACAAAATCACCCACCATAGATTTATTGACATTAAAATAGCCATCTTATGTGCTAGTAGTTAACCCGTATACCTGTTACAGCAAGCTTGCCGTCCACAGTAACTGCGAAAAAAAAACAAGAACAAGACTTTGTGTTTTGTGCTTCTTTGTTATTGCTCGTGTTTCGAGGAACTGCAGTAATTTTAGGTTCGCGACCAAGTAAGGGTAATCTTTTCTGGTTTTTCCCCTTCATTTATAGTCCACAGAGTAGTGCGGTTTGCCTCAGGGCTCGTAACATATATTGACGCTTGAAGGCAACGTCATCGCGTGGTATATACGAAGTTTAAAAACAAAAGGAACGCTATGTGAACGACCTTATCTGGGAATTAGGCGAAGCGTGCAGGCTGAGAGGAGCGGTATGAATTTTACAGAACATCGCACTGCGTGTTCGAGGATCAAGCGCGATTTTTTTCCTCTTTGTCGTCTTCATTACCCACTTCCTTCCCTCAAACCACCAATGATTGCGGGCTTAGTTCGTTTGTTTGTTTCCAGTGCATATTGGCACATACAAACTATATAGTAGGAAACTGACGAAGAAAGGGAAGCGTAACCTTTCATTGAGCACTACTAAACTGCTTATGAACACCTCATGGCAGATCACTCACAGCAATTGACCGTGATGGGAGGCAAGATGAAGGTCGAGGAACTTGATGTGGCGTTGAAGTTTCCGCGGGAGGCGCACTTTATGGACGGCGGCGTGCGCCGCGGGAGTCTGCAGGGGGCGCGTCATCGTTGCGTGCTGCGCTTAGCGCGGATCTTATCAAAACGCACGAACCGAAGTGTTGTACACGCTAAAGTTCCGCTGATGCAAACGGACGCTGAAGCGTGGGCGAGACGAAACGAAGTTACTGAGGGCACCCGTGCGGATGAGACGACCTCGTGGCGTCTCCGATTCCCGCGAACGGTTCTCGGACACTGCGGGAAGCCGGCCCGGTTTTCCACCTTCGAACCGGCCTCGCCGGTGAGTCTCTCCTGGGCCCGAAAACTAAATGATCCTCTTAGTTCGTGGACGGGTAGGTAACTCGTCAGCGAAGACTCTAGGTGCTGCCATGATCTCCTCTGGGCTTTTGTTAATGTGCGTGACCCCCGAAACGCCCTGCCAAACCTATATATGACGTCAGCTTTTGTACTTCTGCGCAACTGCCCCGAAACGAGGTGATTGCGATGCACGCCCCGAAAAAGATGTAGTGCTCCGGTGTGATGTGTGCGCTAGAAGACGACGACGACGAAGGCGCTGGGGCGCGCGCGGAGATGTGCGCAAGTACTGAGATATCGAGTAGCTTCTTGGTGAAGAGAGTGATGAGGAGGAAAGGGGGCAGACAGAGCTGAGCATCATAGTCGGGTGACGACCGGGCCCGAGTGTTGACGCCAAGGAGTTGACGCGGTTCACGAGTTGGATTCACGAGGCCGCTCACGTCTTCCGCCTCCGAAGCTTTCCTTCGGCACGGCTTCAGGTATCTCGTCAAGCCGCATGCGAGGCACTGCCGACCTCCCTGAACCCATTCCGCGTCGCTCGTCGAACTCTCCGAAGGGCGAGCCTCCATCCACTGCGGTGGACTTTCGCAAGAACGACCCGCTCCTATAGAAACTTTTGTAGTTAACTCTCTCCGTTTCCTGTGCTTGCCTTGTTTGTCTCGTACGTATGTGCGCTCATTTATCAATGTTTTTATGAACTTTTTTTCTGTGTTCTTATATCAACCTGCAAACAGCCTCGTCAATTGGTGTGACCGTTCTCGCTCCCAACCAACAATACCTTAAGAATCACACGTATATCCTCACGGTGATGATTATCTTCATTAAAAGAAGTCTATGTACAGAGGTGGCACTATGCGTAATGTTCAGTGAAATGCGTCTGGTATTTCATTCCACATGCTTACGACGGTCTCTTCGAAGACTTGCGGCTACGATTAAATTTATGCTAGGAATCATAGTTGAGGAGACATAGCGTGCCGAGGTAGCTCGGCAGGTATAAGTCGTGCTTCTGAAAATACGTTGGACATTTTATGCGCTGTGGGCTTGCTCCAAAGCAGAAAACACAATGCAGAAAACGATTGTGTGCTGCAGTTAGGGTGCATATAATTGAAATACCATGATGTTGAAGTTTTAGTTTCTGTCTTTGCCACTGTTAAGGGTCGGAAGGAAGGTCGCTGGAGGCATCCCACCGCTGCCACCAGTTGTTAAGGTTGAAGAAGGAAGTTCGCTGAAGGATACGGAAAACAAACAGGTTTATGGCACTATTACACATATTTACAGCAAAGAAAGCTTAGGTGTTTCCCAAATCACGAGCATGGTGGTTGAACGTTGCATAGTTCAGAGCGACGTAGCACTCTGCGGCGTCGTTTTAAGCCCTGTAGGGCACCTCCTCTCCGAGTGGAACACCAATCACACACACACAACAGGTGAGTGGGACGAGCATGCACGGTCCACGTGAACGTCCAATATGGAGTCGTAAAACTGCACTGCAAGGTGGCGCCAGCTGGGCTCTTCCTCGTCGTGTGTGCGCCGCTAGTCGAGAGGTCCCGCGATCCTGACAGCATACATCAAAGGGTCCACCGATTTGTTCGCTTAATTAGCGGGGTGATTTGCGGTGGCCGCCGCGGTCTCTTCCAGGAAGATGCTGTCCTTGTTGGCCTCTCTCGCATGGTTAACGGCGTCTTGGCGACACGACGTCTCATCCTCCGGCTAGCACGGACAATGCCTGACGACCATAGGCAGCCGGCCGGTCGTCTACTTGATTGGGGATTAAAAAGAGCGCCGCTCTCTTGTCAGCTCTGGCGCCGGTCACAACCGCTTCCCCGTCGCCAGATGAATCGCCGAGGGCATCAGTCACCGCTTCTGCTCGAAGAGACGACGAAAGGGTCTGTAGTTGAAAGTCAGGAACTCGCCTTCGCTTGCCACATGGTTTGGGTAATCACTCGACAGCGTGACAGCGTGAGAGCCTCCCCAGTAGACCGGCTTACGCACAATGGCGTCTGCCCAGACGAATTCCCAAGCCAAACTTAACACCCCACTGTTGTTCTGGAACTGTACAGATTTAAACCCAATAATTAAAAATAAGCCATACGCGACGACGTTAATAGAAAAGAGCAGCGGTATACTAAAACGAACATATATAGATGAGAATAGAAGTATGTTGCTGAACGAAAGAATATCTAAACTTAAGTGGAGTGGTTTACCACATATATATATATATATATATAACTAACGTACAGACGCAGTGCAATGGCTTTACTGCAAAAAAATATTACTTAGCAGATCTATAGCTGCGCGCTGAATGTCTACATTCATTAGGTCGGAACGTGCACTGAGATCGGCAAGCATAACCATGCGACCATAACTTCAAGGGTCGGCCTACACAACGACAACCGTAATGGCACAGCAAGACCTTTGCATCTGAACCGCGCACGCCTTCGCAAAAACCAGAACGACCCGTACAACAGCAGCAAACTTTAAACGAGGAGCGAACTGCTTTCAAAACGAATCCGGCTTCGTTCGAACTCCACGCACCCCAAGGACGAATGCTACAGAGTGGTGCCCCAATGCACACCTCATCAAACGTTTTATCCGCTGGCCTCAGGCTCAGGATGAACTGCGTGTGAACGCTATGCGCACTAAACAACACACGCGGGAAAGACTAAGACAATAACTTCGAACTCGTACGGCCATCAATCCCACGGGAAGAAAAGAAGCGGCAGCCAGGTAAACAAAAGCGGGACTTTCTTTTCGTACGTATATATACATATACATTGTAGTAACTCGGGGTGCTGAGTCGTATCCCACCGATGCCAACCAGTTGTCGTGGCTCGGGGTGCTGAGTCGTATCCCACCGTGATCACCAGTTGTTGTGATCCCGGGATGCTGTGGTAGCGTGGTGTAGCTTCGGGTGAGGAAACGACCGCTTACAAGATGGGGATACGAAAAACAAACAAGGTTATGGACTATTTACAAATATTTACAGCATGAGGTTAAGAGTTCACAAACCACGAGCGTGGTGGTTAAACCTTTAGTTGGTTCAGAGCCTTCACAAACTACGAACGTGGTGGTTGAACCTTTACTGGTCCAGAGCGACGTCCTGCACTGCGGCGCCGTTATAAGTCCTCCGGGCTCCTCCTTCTTCAGTGGAACACCAATCACATACACACAACAGGTGAGGGGTACGAGCAGGCACGGCGCACGTGAACAGCCAATTTCGAGTCAAGATCACTGCACTTAAAGGTGGCGCCAGAGGGGCTCTTGCTCGTCGTGTGTGTCACTGGTCGAGGGGTCCCAAGCTTCGGACAGCAGACATCAAACGGTCCGCCAAACGGTCCGCTCAATTAGCCGGGCACTTTGTGGCGGCGGTCGCCGTTTCTTCAAAGGAATACGCTCGTTGTCCCCTCCGGAACGGCTTACAGCTTCGTGGCGACAGGACGTCTCATCCGCCGGCTAGCAGGGACAATAGCTGGCGAGCATAGACATTCGGCGAGTCGGCTACTTGTTTGGGGATTAAAAGAGCGCCGCTCCCCCGTCATCTCTGGACGCTGGTGCCGAGAATACTGGAGTTCCAGGCGTGGGAACGCGGCCCGGCTACGCTTCTCAGCGACAGCATGGCGCCTGCTGACGCCGGATAACAGCTTCCCCCTCGCCAGATGAGTTACGGAGGGCAGCGGTCAACACTGCTGCTCGCAGGGACGACGAAAGGGTCCGTAGTCGAATCCCAAGAACTCGCCTTCGCTTGTGGCATGGTCTGAGTAAATGCCGAATCTTCGACACCGTTTCTGCAACTGGACCACATGCACAAGCAAGCACTCGGCCCCCCCTCGAACAAACCAAGCCAAAAGAGGGATGACAAACCAATTTTCTTTACTAGCTTTAACAAAAAGCTCACACTCAAAACTCTCAGGATTCACTTGTGCTGAGAAATCAAACGTGCTATCTTAAACCTTCTCATAATAAGATGCACGACAAAAAAAACTAAAATATCAATTTTGATACATAAGAGCACCCAGAATGGCTTAGAAAGAGCGGCTGAGCGCGTCAGCGTTTCCATTCAGTTTGCCCTTTTTTTTTACCTAATGTCAAAATGATATTTTTTTTTTTTAAGAATCAAGCTCCGCCTCACAAGGGACTGTTCTTCGAGGTCATGGTTTGCAGCCAAGGAGGGGGAAATGGTCTGTCCCTACTTTAAATTTAGCACCTCTGAGATAACCTGCAACTGATAAATGGCCTACACAAGGCAAGCGCATTCATTTCCTGAAGCGCAGTACATTATCTCACGAGAGCCCAAATTCTGGTGCAAGCAAAGCACAGCTTTGCTTGATACCATTGTCGTCTGATATAAAACAGCAGGCTCTTTTTCATCGCTGACTACTTTCATCGGTTCTGTCCCGCTGAGAGCATCAGTCAGGAACTCGGATTCAGTGAGCGCTAATTTTGTCCGAACGTCCGTCTTTGTTTACGGCCGCCCATAATTGTCTACCACTGAGACATAAAGCTCACCAGCCTCCCGAAAGCTTAACCTAAGCTGTGACCTAACGGTCTACCTCAACGGTTGGAGAAAGCTTGATCTGCTCATATGATCACTGAATCGATTATTCTTGGCAGAAAACCTCGACAAAACTTAGGCGTCAAACGCTTTCTTGAAGGTTCATTTGGTTAAAGTTACGTTATGCAAACGCTTCTGAGTAAAAAAACCACTGGGCTCGCCTGAGCTCTTTAATTACTCCCATTCCAACGGCGTTGCAAGGTGCACGGTACTACTCACCAAAACGCTTAATCCATCACAGTTTGTTTAAATTCTTTCAAACGTTACGTTGTAACACTCCGTGTACAACGCAAAAATAACCATAGGTAAAAACACCTGAAAAGCACCTCACAACAATCGCGAAGGTTTTTATAAACCGTTTGCCAATGGCTCTCAAGTCTCATAACGCGCCAAACTTAATCAATTTATGAAATTATTCGGCCTATGGTAACTTCTTCCCCAAATGCTAATTCACGACAAATCCACATGACAGTGAAGGCATACGAAATTACTCTCAGCCTTTGAAAATACTAGAAAAATAACAATTTTCCAGTTTTTACCTTCGGTACATATTAGCCCTAATGATTAAAGCAAATCGATGTTAACTTTCAGCCTTCGGTTCGGCGGTTCCCTTCTGAAAAATTTACACCGCATTACGTTACTTACAAAATTAAAAGTACTGAAATTACACCTACAAAGTAAAACTAAGTAACCATACGAAATAAGCATGGTTACTCAATCTGACCACCCCCTTTTCCTTGGTTCCTTTAATCGTACACGATGGGGTCGCGGTCCCGGCTGTTTTCCAGCAGGCCTGAGGCTACTAAATGCACAAACTCTAAGCAGTGCACTGCCGTCACGCCTCATTTTCCACTTTGGCCTGTTCCCCTCAGGAATTTGAAAGTGACGCCAGTAGCTCGGAGGGAGCCAGTGCCATTTCTCTTTGTATTCACCCCTGCGCGGTATTTAGCCACTCTGTCCTTTCGACTTTGACCCTTCGGGCAAGGCCGCTTTCCCGAAGTCGTCGAACTGAACCGCGCCTTTCCTTGGGGTGACGCACCTTCTTTTCCCCCTCCAAATCTGGCTCGCCGCTTCGGTCTTCCTGAACGCCACCATTGACGTTTCCTTAAACGGATTAGTGGCCTACCCTTCTTTGTTGGGACGGAGTGGGGCCCGACCTAGGCTTGCGCAGTGACGAACGCCTCCGCTTCTTCCTTTTTCTGCGATGTTCGCAAATCACCTCGATAATAGGGCTGCACTGCTGAAGCATGGCGTTCTTGCTCTCATCAGCCACTGCGCTAACCATGCCTACTTTTGACAATGTCCAAAGGTCCTCTGAGGCATGAAGAAGGTTTCCAGCCTCTTACTGGGCCCATCAGGGCTGCTGGCACCCCTCATCCACGCAAGGAGCGTCTTTCGACATCGTCCCTACCTCGAGACCGGCCAAGGCCTCGTTCTCTGCATGCTCTACATCGATGCATTCGAGAATACGCGGGCCTTTCTCTGGCGCGATATCTGTTTCAAGCGCTTTACCAGGCGCCTCAACTTCCGGCGCTTTGCGACGCGCCTCGCTTTCAGACTCGGTGCGAGTCTTTCTTTCCTTTTGCTAACCGAGTTTACAATCTCCTGATTAGCTCTGATTTAATAACTTCATAGTTGTTCGCGTGCTGCTCACTGAGTCGCGCAACAACATCCGCTGCCTCGCAGGGCAGAACCGTGCGTAGCTTCTGAGACCAGGTGTCTCGCTCACACTTAAGTTGACTACACTTTCGTTCAAAGAGTCTAAGATACAGGCCCATATCCCATGATACCTCATATGGCTGCATGTACCTAGACATCTCGAACTCTGCCTCATTTTCGAGTACTCCTTGCTGGCGTCCCAACCTCATACTCAACTCATAGTCTTGTTTGAAAAACTTAGCTTGAGGCTTTCTCTTTCGTCTTCACTCTTCCTTCCATCTGAGCTGCTCTTAGTTTTCTTTCGATGATGAGGTCCCATTCTTCACTTAGTTCCTCATCATCAGCCCCCAAATCATTAATCGCTTGAATGATTATGGGTTTTCGTGCCAAACCCTTTGTATTGATCCCCAATTCCTCACACAACAGCAACAAGTCCGGCTTATGCAGCTCCCGTAAGTTCATGATCGTACTGAGTGCTCGCTACTTCCAAAATAACTTTCCGAAACGGCGAAACTGAGTCTTTCGGCAAAGTTAAATACCAGTTCTAAAATTTAACCCTCTTTTAGAACCTGGTTCACTCAAAGGAAAAGCCAAGCACTCACCCATACGTGATCCATGTCTCGAGCCAGCTGCTTCTCCTGGGCCGACTGTTGTTGTCACTTGTAGCTTCGAATCCGACCGCTGCCAACCAGTTGTAGTAACTCGGGGTGCTGAGTCGTATCCCACCGATGCCAACCAGTTGTCGTGGCTCGGGGTGCTGAGTCGATCCCACCGCTGATCACCAGTTGTTGTGATCCCGGGATGCTGTGGTAGCGTGGTGTAGCTTCGGGTTGAGGAAACGACCGCTTACAAGATGGGGATACGAAAAACAAACAAGGTTTATGGCACTATTTACAAATATTTACAGCATGAGGTTAAGAGTTCACAAACCACGAGCGTGGTGGTTAAACCTTTAGTTGGTTCAGAGCCTTCACAAACTACGAACGTGGTGGTTGAACCTTTACTGGTCCAGAGCGACGTCCTGCACTCTGCGGCGCCGTTATAAGTCCTCTCGGGCTCCTCCTTCTTCAGTGGAACACCAATCACATACACACAACAGGTGAGGGGTACGAGCAGGCACGGCGCACGTGAACAGCCAATTTCGAGTCAAGATCACTGCACTTAAAGGTGGCGCCAGAGGGGCTCTTGCTCGTCGTGTGTGTCACTGGTCGAGGGGTCCCAAGCTTCGGACAGCAGACATCAAACGGTCCGCCAAACGGTCCGCTCAATTAGCCGGGCACTTTGTGGCGGCGGTCGCCGTTTCTTCAAAGGAATACGCTCTTTGTTGTCCCTCCGGAACGGCTTACAGCTTCGTGGCGACAGGACGTCTCATCCGCCGGCTAGCAGGGACAATAGCTGGCGAGCATAGACATTCGGCGAGTCGGCTACTTGTTTGGGGATTAAAAGAGCGCCGCTCCCCCGTCATCTCTGGACGCTGGTTCCGAGAATACTGGAGTTCCAGGCGTGGGAACGCGGCCCGGCTACGCTTCTCAGCGACAGCATGGCGCCTGCTGACGCCGGTCATAACAGCTTCCCCCTCGCCAGATGAGTTACGGAGGGCAGCGGTCAACACTGCTGCTCGCAGGGACGACGAAAGGGTCCGTAGTCGAATCCCAAGAACTCGCCTTCGCTTGTGGCATGGTCTGAGTAAATGCCGAATCTTCGACACCGTTTCTGCAACTGGACCACATGCACAAGCAAGCACTCGGCCCCCCCTCGAACAAACCAAGCCAAAAGAGGGATGACAAACCAATTTTCTTACTAGCTTTAACAAAAAGCTCACACTCAAAACTCTCAGGATTCACTTGTGCTGAGAAATCAAACGTGCTATCTTACACCTTCTCATAATAAGATTGCACGACAAAAAAAACTAAAATATCAATTTTGATACATAAAGAGCACCCCAGAATGCTTAGAAAGAGCGGCTGAGCGCGTCAGCGTTTTCCATTCAGTTTGCCCTTTTTTTTTTACCTAATGTCAAAATGATATTTTTTTTTTTTAAGAATCAAGCTCCGCCTCACAAGGCGACTGTTCTTCGAGGTCATGGTTTGCAGCCAAGGGAGGGGGAAATGGTCTGTCCCTACTTTAAATTTAGCACCTCTGAGATAACCTGCAACTGATAAATGGCCTACACAAGGCAAGCGCATTCATTTCCTGAAGCGCAGTACATATCTCACGAGAGCCCAAATTCTGGTGCAAGCAAAGCACAGCTTTGCTTGATACCATTGTCGTCCTGATATAAAACAGCAGGCTCTTTTTCATCGCTGACTACTTTCATCGGTTCTGTCCCGCTGAGAGCATCAGTCAGGAACTCGGATTCAGTGAGCGCTAATTTTGTCCGAACGTCCGTCTTTGTTTACGGCCGCCCATAATTGTCTACCACTGAGACATAAAGCTCACCAGCCTCCCGAAAGCTTAACCTAAGCTGTGACCTAACGGTCTACCTCAACGGTTGGAGAAAGCTTGATCTGCTCATATGATCACTGAATCGATTATTCTTGGCAGAAACCTCGACAAACCTTAGGCGTCAAACGCTTCTTGAAGGTTCATTTGGTTAAAGTTACCTGCTTATGCAACGCTTCTGAGTAAAAAAACCACTGGGCTCGCCTGAGCTCTTTAATTACTCCCATTCCAACGGCGTTGCAAGGTGCACGGTACTACTCACCAAAACGCTTACTCCATCACAGTTTGTTTAAATTCTTTCAAACGTTACGTGTAACACTCCGTGTACAACGCAAAATAACCATAGGTAAAAACACCTGAAAAGCACCTCACAACAATCGCGAAGGTTTTTTATAAAACCGTTTGCCAATGGCTCTCAAGTCTCATAACGCGCCAAACTAATCAATTTATGAAATTATTCGGCCTATGGTAACTTCTTCCCCAAATGCTAATTCACGACAAATCACATGACAGTGAAGGCATACGAAATTACTCTCAGCCTTTGAAAATACTAGAAAATAACAATTTTCCAGTTTTTACCTTCGGTACATATTAGCCCTAATGATTAAAGCAAATCGATGTTAACTTTCAGCCTTCGGTTCGGCGGTTTCCCTTCTGAAAAATTTACACCGCATTACGTTACTTACAAAATTAAAAGTACTGAAATTACACCTACAAAGTAAAACTAAGTAACCATACGAAATAAGCATGTGTTACTCAATCTGACCACCCCCTTTTCTCTTGGTTCCTTTAATCGTACACGATGGGGTCGCGGTCCCGGCTGGTTTCCAGCAGGCCTGAGGCTACTAATGCACAAACTCTAAGCAGTTGCACTGCCGTCACGCCTCATTTTCCACTTTGGCCTGTTCCCTCAGGAATTTGAAAGTGACGCCAGTAGCTCGGAGGGAGCCAGTGCCATTTTCTCTTTGTATTCACCCCTGCGCGGTATTAGCACTCTGTCCTTTCGACTTTGACCCTTCGGCAAGGCCGCTTTCCCGAAGTCGTCGAACTGAACCGCGCCTTTCCTTGGGGTGACGCACCTTCTTTTCCCCCTCCAAATCTGGCTCGCCGCTTCGGTCTTCCTGAACGCCACCATTGACGTTTCCTTAAAACGGATTAGTGGCCTACCCTTTCTTTGTTGGGACGGAGTGGGGCCCGACCTAGGCTTGCGCAGTGACGAACGCCTCCGCTTCTTCCTTTTTCTGCGATGTTCGCAAATCACCTCGATAATAGGGCTGCACTGCTGAAGCATGGCGTTCTTGCTCTCATCAGCCACTGCGCTAACCATGCCTACCTTTTGACAATGTCCAAAGGTCCTCTGAGGCATGAAGAAGGTTTCCAGCCTCTTACTGGGCCCATCAGGGCTGCTGGCACCCTCCTCATCCACGCAAGGAGCGTCTTTCGACATCGTCCCTACCTCGAGACCGGCCAAGGCCTCGTTCTCTGCATGCTCTACATCGATGCATTCGAGAATACGCGGGCCTTTCTCTGGCGCGATATCTGTTTCAAGCGCTTTACCAGGCGCCTCAACTTCCGGCGCTTTGCGACGCGCCTCGCTTTCAGACTCCGGTGCGAGTCTTTCTTTCCTTTTGCTAACCGAGTTTACAAATCTCTGATTAGCTCTGATTTAATAACTTCATAGTTGTTCGCGTGCTGCTCACTGAGTCGCGCAACAACATCCGCTGCCTCGCAGGGCAGAACCGTGCGTAGCTTCTGAGACCAGGTGTCTCGCTCACACTTAAGTTGACTACACTTTCGTTCAAAGAGTCTAAGATACAGGCCCATATCCCATGATACCTCATATGGCTGCATGTACCTAGACATCTCGAACTCTGCCTCATTTTCGAGTACTCCTTGCTGGCGTCCCAACCTCATACTCAACTCATAGTCTTGTTTGAAAAACTTTAGCTTGAGGCTTTCTCTTTCGTCTTCACTCTTTCCTTCCATCTGAGCTGCTCTTAGTTTTCTTTCGATGATGAGGTCCCATTCTTCACTTAGTTCCTCATCATCAGCCCCAAATCATTAATCGCTTGAATGATATGGGTTTTCGTGCCAAACCCTTTGTATTGATCCCCAATTCCTCACACAACAGCAACAAGGTCCGGCTTATGCAGCTCCCGTAAGTTCATGATCGTACTGAGTGCTCGCTACTTCCAAATAACTTTCCGAACGGCGAAACTGAGTCTTTCGGCAAAGTTAAATACCAGTTCTAAAATTTAACCCTCTTTAGAACCTGGTTCACTCAAAGGAAAAGCCAAGCACTCACCCTACGTGATCCATGTCTCGAGCCAGCTGCTTCTCCTGGGCCGACTGTTGTTGTCACTTGTAGCTTCGAATCCGACCGCTGCCAACCAGTTGTAGTAACTCGGGGTGCTGAGGTCGTATCCCACCGATGCAACCAGTTGTCGTGGCTCGGGGTGCTGAGTCGTATCCCACCGCTGATCACCCAGTTGTTGTGATCCCGGGATGCTGTGGTAGCGTGGTGTAGCTTCGGGTTGAGGAAACGACCGCTTACAAGATGGGGATACGAAAAACAAACAAGGTTTATGGCACTATTTACAAATATTTACAGCATGAGGTTAAGAGTTCACAAACCACGAGCGTGGTGGTTAAACCTTTAGTTGGTTCAGAGCCTTCACAAACTACGAACGTGGTGGTTGAACCTTTACTGGTCCAGAGCGACGTCCTGCACTCTGCGGCGCCGTTATAAGTCCTCTCGGGCTCCTCCTTCTTCAGTGGAACACCAATCACATACACACACAACAGGTGAGGGTACGAGCAGGCACGGCGCACGTGAACAGCCAATTTCGAGTCAAGATCACTGCACTTAAAGGTGGCGCCAGAGGGCTCTTGCTCGTCGTGTGTGTCACTGGTCGAGGGGTCCAAGCTTCGGACAGCAGACATCAAACGGTCCGCCAAACGGTCCGCTCAATTAGCCGGGCACTTTGTGGCGGCGGTCGCCGTTTCTTCAAAGGAATACGCTCTTTGTTGTCCCCTCCGGAACGGCTTACAGCTTCGTGGCGACAGGACGTCTCATCCGCCGGCTAGCAGGGACAATAGCTGGCGAGCATAGACATTCGGCGAGTCGGCTACTTGTTTGGGGATTAAAAGAGCGCCGCTCCCCCGTCATCTCTGGACGCTGGTTCCGAGAATACTGGAGTTCCAGGCGTGGGAACGCGGCCCGGCTACGCTTCTCAGCGACAGCATGGCGCCTGCTGACGCCGGTCATAACAACATACAGAACTCGTAGGCGAAGCCATTTCCTCTATTCTCTCGGGGAATCAACGTCGATGGCAACTTTTCACTCAGAGCTCAGAAAAAAAAGCACTGTGCCTTTGTTCTTCACGCACGCCTTTGAGAAGCGCTAACATTGCAGCCGGAATACTCGGCATATAAAGTTGAGCGAAAGAAACGGCACGTGGAAAGCCTCGATTCCCACTTTCCGGGTTCTTAAATGTGTACGGGGTGGTCGAAGATGGAAAAAAAGAAGTTCGACGAATGCACATTAAGCACGGCGCTGTGCTGGCCGATCGTTCCGATCGAAGAATAACTGTCGTTTTGTAGAGGCCTGAATCACGTGGGAGGGAGCGGCACTGTATAGGGTTCAGAGCTTGCTTACACAAGGCGGCCACTCTGTACACTTCCGTCGTTTTTATATGCACTCAAACATCATTATAAAAAAGCTACATGTTATATATATATATATATATATATATATATATATATATATATATATATATATATATATATATATATATATAGCTGCTCGGTGTCTACTCGCATTGAGGAGTTCCCATACTCATTAGCGGTTAATTGCTGGAGCTGTTCTTATTTTCTCGTGCGTAGGTAGCGAGGATAACCCATAGACATCTGCCGTCTCGTCCTAATGGGGGCCGTTCATACAGTCTTGGCCAAGCATGCTCCGTGATATATGCAGGAGCACCACGCGACCACATCGGCGCTCACTGCCTGAGGCGCAGTTAGTAGACCGCAGTGTCACGGAAGCTGCAGCATAGAATCGATCAGCCGTTGTGACTATAGCAGTGTACCGTATCTCATAAATCTCGCAAAGTGTATACATACGTACAATTAATGTATAGGCGAGGCAACTGGAGAGTTAAACAGCGCCCAAAGACGGAACAACGGAATGAAGCCTGTATACCCTGCTTCGGGACGCTTCGTTCCGTTGTCCAGTCCGCGCCGTTTCACGCTCAGCTATAGGCATACACAGTTGATGCATTAGCTGGCACGAAAGTCAAGTGCATTCCATCGATATACAGAGAATACAGCCATCGCACAGAACTCCACAAGGAGGTAGGTAAGTGCTTCCTCTTGGTATTATTGCTCTTAACTCTTCGTTTTCCTCGCCAATTGGCGCTTCTACTTAGAACGATGTATGGTCGAATACTTCCTGTACCGCGCTTTTTCGAAGTTCATTGGAACTAATATGGTATCAGTTGATTACTCCCAAATTAATTAGCCATCCCACGACATCGAAAACATGTCAACGTCGCCATACCGGCACTCGTGAACGCAAATTCGAAAAGAGCCCATGCCAGCACTTCCCGATAATGAGCTTTTTTTTTTTTTTCAAAATCTCCAGCCGCGAGACCCTCGTCACGCACTCGCTTGTTTGCTCTGCATGCAAATCGCCGCGTTAGCGACCATTCGCGCGCTCCGGCACAACGCATCGCGAGGGTTTGCCGTACACACAAAATCGCCGATGAGCCTCGCACCGACCCCATCGCCCCGAGGAAGCAATTTACTGGCCGCTCTAGCAGCAAAGCGCCGTGCAACGACGGATGTGCTTCGATCCCCGCGTATGCGCCCCTGCAGCCTGCAACGTGGCCCTGGGGCCCTACCGTCCTCGCACTCATCGGTTTGCCTCGAGCGGATGAAAACGTTTGAAAAGCGCGCTGCATGTTCACACACAGATGAAGGAGGCGTACATAGCTGAGTACCAGTTCACTCCAAAACACATTCACGAATATCGATATAGCACCTGTCACTCATATATATATACCTTTCCATTCTCTAGCGAAGCGAATGAACGCAAACAGCATAGCCTGCAGGAACCCGTACCACTCGCACGACCGAAAGTAAACATTGATTGAGTATATACTGCCCCCCGGCCCGCTCCCTTTCAAAATGAAATCCGAAATTCATTGGTCCCATCATGCTGAACAAAACTGCACATATGGAAAGGAAGGAAGATAGCAAAAAATAGAAAGGAGCATACATAGTGTTTGCGTAAGTATACACTTCCGGCAACACGCGCAGATATGTTGCAGCAAAAAACAATTCGCGCAAGAGTGAAAGTGCGAATAGTTACTACGTGTGGTCGTCTTCCCTGCAGGCCTATTGTGCTCTTTACATGGACAATGACCCAGTGTTACGCATACAAGTGATACTAATTTACGCCGTTTTATAGGTAAAGAAGGAACGCCCTATATAGTTGAAAGTTCTACCCTGCCTTGGCATGGTAAAATTTCCTGCAGTTGCAGAAGAAACAATCTTGTATATAATGATAGTTTTTCGAACTTGTTTACACGTGTGCTACTAACGTGCATGCAACTAAAGCTTTCTCTTTCAGCTTCTCCTGATTAAACCGCCTGCCAACGTTTTCTACGAACGACCCACACTTGCGAAACTCAGAACCGTATGCATAGTGACGATAAGCACCACGACAGCGACAACATGACATCGGCATTACCTACGGCATTACCAAGCTAATGCTTAAGCCTACCTAAGGCCAGTTTGCAACGGAGCTTCAAACACACAGGTACTTTGGACGTCAAGGTATTTATAAAGAAGCGGGGTGTTTTTCTACCTTGCGGGTCAGATTGTCTTATTTGCACTAAGCCAGAA
The DNA here is from genome assembly GCF_013339725.1 of Rhipicephalus microplus. Classification (NCBI taxonomy): domain Eukaryota; kingdom Metazoa; phylum Arthropoda; class Arachnida; order Ixodida; family Ixodidae; genus Rhipicephalus; species Rhipicephalus microplus. The sequence continues at coordinate 86,211,196 of NC_051170.1, forward strand.
ACTCCTGATCTCATCTTTTTTTTTTTACATTGCTGAGAGAGAGTGTATTTCTGGAATGTATTGCAGAGAACGATCAAAAAGGAATTTCCGCTAGACCCATACGGTATCAGATTTTCCCCTATAGATAATGAGGATGGTTTGCCATTTGACTTAATAATGTGAACAGGCCTCCACTGTTTATGGCGGGCCCGTATGGCACAATTTCACTGTCATCCAGGTGGAAGACCCGCAAAGATGTACTTTCGAGAGTCCATGTTAAAATTTGTTGAACTTCAGAAAGCACAGGAAGCAGTACCTGAGTGTTTACAGAAGGTGGAATCCTTGACAGCTCCCAAGAAGTTTTAAAATTAGTGCCTGTCCACTAGCACATGCCACTAGTTGTTGTTGTGACCCTTACGTCATTGTTCTTGTACATATATTGTCTGGGAACAGGCAGTAAAGCAACAACAACAACAAAAAAAACGGCGTGGTTCTGTAGTGGAATACTGGGCTGGCACGCCGCAGACCCAGGTTCGAATACGATTGTGTCATTATTTACTAAGCTTTTTTTTTTATTTCACGCGATAGTGGTTACAGACACCAGCGGCTGTGGCGGCGTCGGACAACTACGGCGCACGCGACCCTAGCTGTGACCACTAAAAAAAAAAATATCAGGAAAAACCGCCGGCGTTGAAACACTATATGTTGCGAGGTCGATTACGCAGTACGCGCCACTTAATTCAAGTAAATCTCCTCAGATTGTCTCGTTTTGTATAACACCAGTCCAGTAGATGTAGCAGACGAGCGCTGATGCGTAATAAGCTTACAAAATATCGGTGCTTCACACATCGAACAAACGCATTACCTGTCCATCTACACGCAATGGTCGACCCGCCGATGTGGTCTAGCTGGCTCAGGTGCTCGGCTGCTGACCCGCAGGACGCGGGGTCGAATCCCGGCTGCGGCAGCTGCATTTCCGATGGAAACAGAGATGTTCTAGGCCCGTGTGCTCAGATTTGGGTTCACGTTAGAGATTCTCAGGTTGTCGAAATTTCCGGCGCCCTCCACTACGGTGTCTCTCATAATCATATGGTGGTTTTGGGACGATAAAATCCAACATATCAATATTATATTACACTCAATGGTCGACACACGCGCCGAGACGCGCAGCTCTCTTGTGTGTAAATATCGCACTGCGTTTCTGTGAGAACATGTTCCTTTTCCACATAAACTGACTATATACTGTAAGGGCTGACGACAATTTAGTGTCAAGACATGTCCTCTCACGCCCACATGAATCAATGACGCTGCGGAAATGTGTACGCCTACGTCAAGCACTCGCACGCGGGACACGCTTTCGTGTTCTTCGTTGCGTGTCTTCTTTTTACCGTATACTTTATTTTTTTTTTCCGAGAAGGCACTCCATTCTATTAATTACCGGTCTGCCCACGGGGCGCCATCTAGGCTGAAATCAGTCGAGACCGCACCCATGGAGTGCAGCGTTTTTAATAAGCAATCAATTGGGGCCCGAGGTAATGAGACGCGACTATCATGTGTGCGCGCGGCGACATACGGGGCTCTTAACGTGCACCTATGGAACGACGAAAAGTGCAGACCTGTTTCGCGAAGCCAATGGCGCTGGCAGCACCTGCTTTCGATCGCCACATTGTCCAATAAAATGACGTCGAAATCATGAAAAATTCTTTCCCTGAAAAATTCTTTCCATGAAAAATTCTTCAGATTTTTTTCCGACGCCTGTTTTGCGTACACTTTACCGACGTCATTTCCGTGACGGAAATGATGTTTGTGAATGAGCTCCAAGTGTTGAAGCACTTGCATGAAATGAAGCGCGGACGTTCCCCGTTCACGACATCTTTACGAGCACTACTTTTATGCTGCAGTGTTCTGCGGTGGCAGGTGAAGCGGCATGCCAGCGTGCACCACCGAAGCACAAGCACCCGGCTTTTCCTCCCTCAGCCGGTGCAATAAACATAGCACCAACAGTGTCGAAGCATGGGGCAAGCACCGACCTTTCACCTGTTCGTCAAATGTATGCACGACATCAGTGAAGGAAGTATTGGCAATTACATAAATACCACAGGAAATTGAATGAATGAAATTATTGTAGTTACTGAAAGGCGCCATATCGTTAGCAAGCCCTCAATACGGGACACCACTTATGAACTGTTAGACAAAGTACAGCAGGTATATCGCGCATTGACAAGAACGAACCGTGCAGTCCCACTTAAAAGCCGCAACTAAAAGTGGAGGTAGGAGAGAACGGATTACAAATCAATAAAATTTATTGTTGTCGGCATAGAAAGGCACAACGCAGTGAGTGCCCTAAAACGCATTATGATATGTGAGATGTCATGAAAAAGGCATCGAAAGTGTACCTTCTCCTTTCAAGAAGCCGCATCCGTAGGTATTAGCGCGGCACGTCACATGTAAATGTTCTCATATATGCATGTTCTGCTTCTAATTTTATAGTGCACGCACGATAGCCGAGTTCCGGGTTGTGGAAAGGGGAACATAAAGAAAAAGCACAGCAGGAAAGAGAACGTCTTTTAGTTTTCGTTACTGAGCCAGCTGCGGTGCCACGATGCTATAATCGGGGGGAGCACACTTAATTCCTCGCAAGTCTGCGAGCCTTCAGGCATGAAAACCAGCTCTGAAACAAGAACGCTAGCGCCCGTTGCTTATGCATTTAAGCTGCACGTAAGACGTAAGGCGCGGAAGTATTACGCTGATCCCAATAATAATGATAATCGTCTTTTATAAAAACACAGGCAAGAAATATTTTGTAAATCGAGGATAAACTGACAGGCACATCAGCGCAAGACGAAAGCCGCGATTAAACAAAAGTCGCGCTTGCAAACGAAACCTCTAGGACACCGCCGCACCACTAAGAAAAAAAAAGTTATACAGGAAACGAACGAGCTTGAGTTGAGGCTGGAAGATCGAATGGATACTGAGAAAACTCCTTCCGAAATGAGGGCTTTATATATCGCTGGGGATTTACTGGGCGTATATTACAACTCAGCTTTTACACTCTCCCCCTCCACGCCCAACGCAATTTCCTCTCAGTATATACATATATAGTTAATGACAGGAATTGAAGAGAGAAAAAAAGTATAAACGCGAGCGGACGAATAATATTACGATAAAGAACGCATTAAATAAGAGTGTGTGGGCTGGCTTTCGCAATTAAAAAAAGCAGGAGCATGTATATATATTACAAGCTGAAGTAATTAACAAAACGGCGAGCGGCGAAGAAAACCATTAAGCTCGTCGATTATAGGTTCTCTAAGCGCTTTATCTAGAGAGCAGTGAAATGATGAACGACTCACCTTTTTTATTTATTTGCATTTAGCAGCTCATGAGAAGGTAGGCTACGTTAGAGATGGCGATCCCTACATCATAACTGTAATGTAACATATAAACACACAAAAAGCAAATTAAGAATAAGATAAGAAAAAAAAACTAATCAGAGGCAATATGTACAATACTATATCTTTTATAGGGCCTGGTGCATGAATGAGCACTGTATGTGTGGTCATAGTCCAGTTATTATATCGGGATCACATTACAAATAGAGCCCGTACAAATAGCGTAGGTATAATATGAACTAAAAACAGTTCATTAGATTTGTGTCCATTAAAAAATCGCGGAGGGCGCTCACTGCGCGCCTTTCCGAACGCGGCCACGGTCCATGTGTTTTTTTTTTTTTTTCAAATTGTAAATGGTCGTCTGTCGAGTAGGTTCAAGCGATTCTTCGCCTTTATCGAGATGAAGACTCTAGCTTCTGTAGAGAAAGAAAAAAATAAATAAAACTTCGGCGCAGCCTTATATCATGTGAAGCAGTCATTGAGGCGGGCCGCAGGCTGCATGCAGTCCTCGTCTTGCGAGAACTCCCTCAAAGCAAACGAGACACTGAAATGCCCCGTATAGGTCATAGTTCACGCCTAGGGCTTTTCCTCGCGGCACTATATACTTTGAGAATCGTACCGAAAGTTTGTCAATCTGTATTTAGTCCCCGTCATCAGTTCACGCTTTAATGCGGGAGGTCGCTGACAAAGCATCGGCATATATTCTCGTTCGCGGCATCAAATTTCATTCGAGCGCCCTCGGTGGATTCGGCTGTTCGCTATTGAGACTCGGTGAAGCGCTGTTTGCAAACGACAATGACGCGTTCCTCTACGGCGTATGCAGTATTGTCTTACCCGCAAAGGAAAATAATTCTAAGCACTTACAAATATATGCGCACAAATGAAGCATGACCACTTGGACAACTTAATATTTGGATGTCCACTCACATTCTTCATCATCTCGCTCGTGTGTTCCCTAAATAACTACGCAAAATAGGATTTATCTGAGCAGTTCTCGTTTCCAGCAATTTTCCTAAATAACGACATGATATAATAATAATAATAATAATAATAATAATAATAATAATAATAATAATAATAATAATAATAATAATAATAATAATATAATAATAATAATAATAATAATAATAATAATAATGTCTGGGTTTAACGTCACGAAACCACTTTAGTATTATCAGATACACCGTGGTGGATGGCTTCGGAAATGTCGACCATCTGGGGTTCAATAACGTGCCCCTAAGTACACGAGCCTTGAGAATTTTGCTGCATCGTATATATACATGACATTGACTCTCAGGGCGATAGATGGTGGAACTTAATTGATGCGTAAGGGTATTTCCATGAACGCACGTTTCTTGTTGTCTGTCAGACACAATTTCTAGTCATCGCTTTACTCGATCTTTTTGTATAGGAACTAGACAGAACTGCGCCTTGAGTTAACGTCTCTCGGGCCCGCCACGGCGGTCTAGAGGATAATGAGCTCAAGTGCTGTCTTCCTTCTCCGTAAAAAGGTATATTCTCTTGCGCATCCTCGACAAATAATCGTACATACAACAGTATGACGGGGCCTTCTAAAAATTATTAAAACCGCACGCACGCACACACACACACACACACACACGCACACACGCATGCACACACACACACACACACACACACACACACACACACACACACACACACACACACACACACACACACACACACACACACACACACACACACACACACACACACACACACACACACACACACACATGCAAAAGGACGAAAGAGTCCTTCGGATTTGGAGAGCTGTGGTTCTGCATTCAGCGTCAAACGTATACGATCTGCAGTTGGAGCTGCATGTTCGCGGCTCGGGCGCCAGGGCCACAAGGGGCCAGCAAATTTACGAGTGAAGTCGTAAAATGCGGATCGCATACGTATACTACATACTATTCAGCTGGACAAACCCCACTGCTGGAGAAGCAGGATTTTCATTCCCCAACCTCACGCTTTCAGCCGGCTCAACTACTTCAAACGTCCAAATAAACAATTACGAAGACGTTTGCTAGTGCGGCGCTGGGACAGCAGCCACCGAACGGCAAGTGGAATTTATGGCCCTGAGGTAACATCATTACCATATATCTCGAAGGGAACTCCTTAACGTCATCACATACGCACGCAACTTTGTCGGGCTGTGCCAAGAAAACTTCCCCTTTTCTTCTCTACAGCAGCTAGTGTGAAGAGAATTCACTCTTGTCGTGAAACCGCGATTAATGAGACGGACGCGACCGACCGCATAAACGATCGCATCACGTCCTTTCAACGCACCGACCCGAACCACTTCTCAACACCTTCATCAGCTTCTTCAGAAGTAACGTATGCGTGGCGGTTAGCAGGAAGCGTTTCCCTGTCATTTGTGCAGTCGTTATAACGTTTAACGCGAATGACGCGGGCGGCAGCGCCCTATTTCAGGCTGATTCACGACCTGAGCCCCTCTTTGGCACGACTGGTGGTGTTGACTCCACCCGAAGACTCTATGGCGGTCGCATATCCGTGATGACCCGAGCGTGAAATAAGCTCGCAAGCTTCTAAATCGGAAGCCTCCCCACGGAGCTCACGAGATGACGATGTGTTCGTTGATGCTCACTAAACCATTACGAAAGGCATAATAATAAACAAAGCCAGCACTTTCTATCAGTTTCACAAGAGAAGCGTGTCATTGAGAGAGCAAGAAATAAAAAAAGTAATGTTCACAGCGGAATCTCTGAAGGTGATACCTTTTTCCTTACGCATTGAGGAGACACGTTTATGATAACCGTAATATAACACATTACGTATGAACAAAATTATGTCAGTTTCGCACTATATCAGTGCCAAGAAAGAAAGCAAGTTTGGAGCTGGGCAGCCTTCGTTCCTTCCTTCGGTTTTCTATTTTTTTCCTCCCCTCTTTCTTTCGTTTTCCATTTGCCAGTCTTTACAGTCTTCTTTCCTTTTCATTTACATTTTTCTCCATTTTCATTTTCTTTCTCAATTGCTCTCTCTTTTTTGTTTTGTTTCAATTTTTGTACGTGGTTTCATTTGAAGTGCTCCGCACTTATCATTATCAAGGCGTTTGAAGAACAAGATGATCAAGACTTCTATATGGCGCAAGCGCGCGCTGAATATGCTACAAATGGCTATAGACTCATTCATTGTTTACAAACACATACCCTTGATGACTTCCGGTTTCGTACGTTGATGTGCCTGAATAACATTGGTGGGCAAGAAGAGTGCGAGAAAATAGCCCGCTGATTTTCTACACTTTCCTTCTATCATTTGGCAAAATATATTCAAATAAATGTTCTTCTGAGCCACATAAAAACTGCAAAAGATTGCCTTGAACATTACGCACGTTCTTTTTATAAGAAAACCTAATAAGAGGCATTCCTTACTCTTGAAAAACGTAAAAACGTCCTTTCAGTTTCGACGTTACGAGCTGGTAAATGAGGTGACCGGAAGTTTTTTTGGGGGGCACAATGCTTGCAATCTCGAAACCGTCTACGTGCTATATCTGGTTTTGCCTACCTTAATATCATAATCAAGGCGCTGGAAGAGCAAGTGGGAGAATAGTTCGTGCCCGCCAAAGATGCCAGAGCCGGCATTGCGCCCAGCGTCGGCCACAGCATACGACAGCCCACAACAACACGGCCCCTCAAAGCGACCCGCACTTTATTATACATCAATGAGATATGCCGATGGCTGAAGTGCGGCAAAAGATGTCTACAAACACGACGAAGCGCACCTGTGAGCGGATTCGCGAAAGCAGCGTCATTAAACGAAGAAGAAGAAGAAGGAGAAGAAAAAAAGGACTAAAAGGCAGTCATTACTATAATGACCACGGGAAAAGTATAGCTGGGGAAGACATATGCTTGAACGTTACGCAAACCCAACACTGTACGTACTTGTGCGTTCTACGAGCTGAAAAAACGTAACCAAAAAGCCGCTGTCGTACTGATGGTGCAAGATATCGTCGTCGGAAACCCCGTATAAAAAAGAAAAAGAAACACACCCTTCGGAAATTACTTTATCCGCATTCGACCTACAAACCTGCAGTCGAAATATAGGTCAATATCCGAACAATGAACATGGATGGGCAAATTTTCTCTTCTCAATAATCGACAAGAAGAGGTAAACGATACAAATAAATAAATAAATAAACAAACAAATAAATAAATATATAAATAAATAGTCCCGTGTGAGGGTTAAGAGAGGAGAAAAGATCACTACCACGTACTCTATTTTGCCCATCCGCCGCTGTGGTATAGTTGCGCCTGACGAACAATCTTCCGCTATACCACATCGCAGCTTTCTCCCATTCTGTCTCAGTTGCCGCGCTTAAAACAGAGCGTCTGCGCAGGCGCGAATTCACGCCATTAGTCATCGTTAGCGGGGACGGTCCCGACACAGAGTGGTCGCGCGGTTGAAGTAAGTCGACACACCAGCCAAGCATTGCACGGCATCGCTACACCGCAGTCACTCCAAAGTCATTGCTGTCATCGAAGGACAGAGCATGTTCAGAGCCTGGGAGCTTTGTCGCAGTGTGCCAGTTAAAAAGCTTGAAGAGGCCCTGAAACACTTTTTCCAGTAACCGTGGAATGAATTCAGTGTAAGAGTCTATTGCCTCACGAATTCAACGCCGCAAAAATGTTAAGAATCCGTCCAGTGCGAGTGAAGTTCCAAAGGTTTTTCGCATGCTGCAATTGCATTATCTGTTTTCTCGCCCCTACGAAAGCGCTGGAAGCTAAACAGGGAGGGATGACAGGGCCACAAAAAAACATCACGCGCGCCTCGTGACCCTGATCACTTTTTTTTTCTTCGAATACACAGCTTTTTCAGTGTGATCTTGCGCACACGCGTGGACAAGTAGCGGCCTCCCGTGGCGATCTTTGTAACAAGCGAGCGCGCCATGTTCAAATCAGCCAATGGCTGATAAATGGGCTTGCTACGTGTGATTTTAGGGTATATTTCGTGATTTGTCGAAAGAAGAGAAAGCAATTTTCAGCTGACTTCGATAATTTATTGCGAATTCCAGGTCACGTGCTGCGATATAATTATTGGCTCGCGTGTTGTCGGGAGCCTCTACTACCGAACGGCAGCGTTTTCTGACAATGCTCAAAAAGATTTGCAGGGCCCCTTTAGGGCCTGACCCCACGTACGCTTTGCAGTGCGTCAGGGCGTGGCTTGCTGATTCGGCGCCATGCCCTCCATATGAAGCGAGAGAGAGGGCGCGCGGCTACATTAGCTACACGAAGCTGCGCACCCTCTCACTCCAAAAGGCGGGAACGCGGCACCGAGCCTACAAGCGACGCGCTGCAACGCTTACGTCTGGTCAGGCCTTTAAACTGCACACCAGTGGGAGAAAACTTACTCGAACGAAAATACATTCATCAATGAATGGAACCTTTATATTGAATCCGCGTATGAGTTACGGGGCTGAAAAAGCAGAGAGAGGAAATACATGCGACTCGTGAATATATAAAAAAAACAGATACAATATATATATATATATATATATATATATATATATATATATATATATATATATATATATTGTAACGACGAGAGAAATAAGACACAACGCCTTTGCTGCAGGCCGGCTGTTCTTATTCTGCTTCGTCTTCCTCCTCTTCCTCCTAGCATGCGAGTCTGTGCCAGAGAGAGTTCCAGTTTCGGTTTTCGTCATTACACTCGGCCATGACTGCTAGCGCGCAAAGGGCAATTTTCTCTGGAGGGCGGCACTGGGAGTGCCGTGGTAGTCTGTCATGTGCACGCCTCGAGCTGTCCTGTGGAACTGTCCTGTACTCTGGTGGACGACCCTGGCTGTGTCGAGGTGGTCGTTGCAGGTCGCGTCCGCGCGGCAAGTTAATGTAGTCACCTGGAGAATGTAAACCCAGCAGGTGATACTGGCTGGTGCGGAGTGATCGCATTGGTGGCGGACCATCGCGATGACTACCCCTTCGCTGCTTGGATGACATTGCAGGGACACCAGTATGCAGTACTGCGGCCCACACTGAGCGGGGACGCCTGCGTTGTTCAGAGCGAGGGAAGGTACGATGGGCTATATCGATAGATATCAGCGACATCGCTGTGTAGACTTTGCGCGTAGACTTGCGACGCAAGTCGTGCTCTAGCGTCTTCGCTGATGCACTGCTGGTCGAAGTGGAGGTTTTTGCCAATCCGTCACGTGCGTTCATGTCGACATGGCCAGTTGCCTCGCCATCCGGAGCAACCGTGAACTGCACCGGAATGACTTCGATGGCATCCTCCTCAGGTGGAGTAGGCACTTGTGGCTCGTTAGGGGAGACGGCATTTGGCAAGTTACGAGCGTCCACGCACTCGGCCAATGACGGCAAAGGTGGCAGGGGATGGTGCGGCTCCTTACTATGGGTCAAACTGGCCGTTGTGACGTGTGCTTGGTCTCCGGCTGGTTGTGAAAGAGCCGCCGTCGTCACGCAGCAGGTCAATGGATCCAGGCCATTTGGGGCTGACCAGCTTGGAGGCTGGCTCACTGGCTTCTGTGCTTTATAGGCGGTCCTAAGTTGGGTCAAGGGTAATTGTGTGTCAGGTGTCGACGCGGAGTCAGAGATCTGCCCGGAGGAGTACACCGTCCAGCTTGTCTCGATGATTGCCGCAGGGTACTCTGGGAAGCTGTCCGGGGAGGGGGCACGCGGCACAGCTGTAGGGGGCGCGGCGCCTCGTGAGGTTGATCTCCGAGGTAGGGCAGGTTGGCAGAGGGTGCAGCTGCCTCGTCGTTGTGCTTCTCAATAGCCCCTTGCTCGGTAGTGGCGAGGGTAGAATGAGAGGTAGCAGTGAGGTCAGACTCAATTCTTCCAAACGCAGCAATGAGCTTGGCGCTCCAGTCCGCCCAGGACTGCTGCCGCACGCCTTCGTACCTGTGCCACGCAGCAGCAGGATTTTGAAGGCGGTCTAAGGCCACGCACCACTTCTGATTGTCGCTCCATCCCTTGCGAGCTCCGAGAGCATTGATGGTAGCCACCCAATCGACGGCATCGTCCTGGAAGCCGCGAAACTCGGGTAGCTCGGAGGCAGCCGGTGGTGGTGTCACGGCAGGCGAAGCTCCAGAAAATAGCGACGCCACACAGCCAAGTTGGTGTGAAAGAGCCGCGAGAGTATACTGGAGCTTGCTGCGGCTCTCGGGGGAAGTTGTTGAATGGTCTTGCGAGGCGGCCGCGGCCAACGCCTCATCGATAATGTGAAGTCCCGGCAAGGCAGCAGGGAATATCGCAGAACTCGACGCTGTCAGGGCGCCGACCTCGAGGCGGAGTCGCGCAATGGTGCGCGAAAGCTCGGTGGCACTCTCGGGCGGCCCACATGCGGAGCCAGTGGGGACGTGTTCCCCGATCAGCGTACTCACTGCTGTGGTACCCTCGGCCGAGGGAGCTTGAACAGCACCCCTGAGCGGCTGAGGTGCCGATGAAGCACTGAGCAGGACGTTGTCGCAGTGGGAAGCGTGAACGGCATTCCCGGTCAACGACAGGCCATGTACTGTCGTGGTGGGGCCGGGGCAAGCCTGCCCAGGAGCCATCGAGAAGGCCTGGACGCCGTCCCCGAATGGCGGCACAGGTGCTCCCGGCTGCAGGAGGGCTGTCGGCTCCATTATCGAGGAAGCGTGAACAGCGTTTTTACGATGAGAGAACCACGCTGCCGATGATCCACGAGGGTACGGACAGGTGGCTTGTGCCGCAGGGTTCACTTGTCGACCTGTGCTCACGGCACAATCCGTGGCGAAGGACGCGTAGACGGTGTCCCTTTTCATGAAGAAATACCGGTGATGGGTATACTAAAGCCGCCGAGGAGGCCTTGGCGCCATCCCCGAACGGTGGTGGCAGTGGCGGCAGGTGAACAGCTGCTGAGGAGGCCTTGACGCCGTCCCCAAGCGACGCTTACCGCATCTGCACGTCGGCGGGCGTCCTGGATGACGAAGCCGGGACGTATGACGTCTTCTTCATCGACTGCGCCATTGTAACGACGAGAGAAATAAGACACAACGCCTTTGCTGCAGGCCGGCTGTTCTTATTCTGCTTCGTCTTCCTCCTCTTCCTCCTAGCATGCGAGTCTGTGCCAGAGAGAGTTCCAGTTTCGGTTTTCGTCATTACAATATATATATATATATAGATAAATAGATGGGTAAATTGACGGATTAATGTGCGTATGTACAAGCCGACAGACTTTTAACAAGTGTTGAGCAGCCACAGTGATAAAAAAAGAATCACTTGAAAACGTGCACTAAAACCAACTGACAACGAGTTATTAGGTCCGTGAAGAAATAAAAAGACCTTGAGCTAAAGTGACAGATTCAAGCATTCCTTTTGTGAGCTAAGTGAGATTCATATTTTTAAATCGTGTTTAAAAGTAACGAAAAACCGGTATGTCACACAACCTAGCGGAAGAGCCTTGAAGCTTGATTATGAAGTCGATTACTTTTGTGTAGGCAGTCACATAGTCTGATGCTGCTATGCACGCCATGATATGTCTTCAAAATTGGAGTGCCTTCATTATTGTCTAGCCTCGCTCAATTCTGGGCTGTTTGTGAAGTAAAAGGAGCTGCATATAGTCCTAGTTTACTTTTAGGGACTTTATAGCTGCACGGTGAGAAGCGGCGCTGCAATCGCGGCCGCCAGCGGACCATGTCGAGTCGGGGCGCATGCGCACGGAGTGCACGCATGCGCAGCAGGCCACCGGGATCGAACACGAACCACTCCCGTGCTCACTGTTCGCAGCATGCGTTTTCAAGTCTGAATACAACTTCATATTCGCTACAGATAGTAAAATTCTGATTACAAATGTTTCTTGACGTTTTCCAGGTTACCGTTCCGTCGTTATACACGCTGACTGGCAAGCTTTTCGTTGCGCCAAAGAAAATAGGTACACTAAATATTGTTTGTCGGTCCCTTTAAAACGACTTCAAAAGAAATTTCGCGCGAAATCACGCACGCACACACAACCGTCATCGTACCGTCTCTACGAACGCCTTGGCTTAATCTCACCAGGAAAACACATGTGAGCTCTTTGGAGGGGTATCCGGATTTGCATCAATAATTAATTGCGCTCCAGAAATCAGTTAAAACATTCAAATTAAGACGTAAGCACCCAAGAAGAAGTCTTAGAAGAGAGCCGCGCCATCGGAACAGCGCGCGCGACCTGCTTGTAATTAAGCACTTGCCTGCACACCGCGATCGGAGTGATTATTTAAATATTAGCGCCGCAAGAGCGGTTATCTGCGGAAGCGTCTGCGGCTGAAAGATTTCTCACAGTCGCGCGCCAGCAACAGTACGTCGACGGAAGAAATTAGCGTCAAGAACGCGCTCTGCCTGCGTTGAGAACCGACAAACGAGCTTTCTTTATGTAATTACTTGCTGTAATCAGCACCGCATTGAAACACCGATTTCAAAGAAAGAAATACAGAAACAAGGAAAGTGACAGAACACAATTCGGCGTTAAATCAGTTTAAACGTTCAGTTTTAAACACCAATATAAACATGGGTTTTCAAATTTAAACATCAGTTTAAACCCTACCTTCGCTCTTCTACTACATAGGTCGCTGTGTTGAATCACTATAAAAAAGTGGGCTTGAGGATTGTGCAAAGATTTTTTTCGTAAACTAAAATGAGCCGCTACAGCTGTGAAACTTCAAGAGTTAGTGAACTGCTGATAACGAAGGATGCACTCTAATTTAAAGACACCAGAAACATGAAGCAATGTGGTAGACACTGTTCACATGCCCATGAAGTTCACCACACGTTGCAACTACAAATATATATCTATATATATATATATATATATAGATATATATATATATATATATATAGTGGGAGTAATAATTCAATGGGACAGTTAGTCTTCGTGAAGGTATAGGATATGGCACACGGGAGCGTTGTCAACAAGGATAAATATATTTATTTCCCAACAGTTTCGGGAGGGGTCCTCCCTTCATCAGGGGATGAGTTATACTGACATAAATTTTCAAACTTCGTTGCTGCCGCGTCCCTCTCACCTTGAAACATGTTTGCGAGAGTGAGAGAGAACTAGAAAAAGAAAAAAAAGGGAAAAAAGAAAAAAGGGGGAGGAGAAAAAAGAAAAAAGAAAGAAAAGAAAGAAAGTAAAAAGAGGAAGAACCTGTTAACACTGAGAACGAAACCAACTGTCCGTACGTCCACATACGTTTCTTATCACGTGCTGTTCAGTTCTCGACGTGTGTCGGGCCACCCAAGATTGTCGCCGCGGTGCCGGGAGGGTCCGTGACGGCGTGCGTAAAGAAAGGGTTTCCCCATAATGGGTCGGTCGGCGTGCGGCGTGCGTAAAGGAAGGGTTTTCCGTTAATGGGTCGGTCGGCTCTTTTTACCCTTAATCTTCGTCCGTTTCCCTTCAATGGTCATCAAGTGGTAGGCGAACAAAAACACTTTGTATGTGCATGTGTAAAAAAAAGGAAAAAAGAAAATGAATGAATGAAGAAAAACGAAAACAAGAATGGACAGTGTACACGTACGAGTCAGTCAAAAAAACCATGGTCTCCACTATCAATCTTTGTCACCAATTTCTTCCTGGCTTACTTCTCGGAGACAGTTGAGTTTACCGGGGTCCTCGTTGATGCCGCGGCTACTAATGTTCGAAATTTAAAAATAAATATGCCTCACGCTTTTCGCGCTCGCGTCTGTTTGAGAAACCGGACTGCAAAAGAGTAGTTATATATATATATATATTATATATATATATATAATATATATATATAAAATAAAGATGATAAATGTATCTCCCACTTCTGCACGGCAATGCCATTCCTGTTTGCACACAATGATTTCGGAGGTATACATTTTGGGTGACTAATATTGCTGATAGGTGCAACATTGTTGCACCTCGAAGATATAATATAGATATATATATATATATTGATCATGGTGTGCACCTTTGTCATTTCAATTTTTGTGAATATATATAATTACATTTATACTGTACTGATGTATTATATATAGCGATAGTAGGATTTTGGCCAAATGCTGCACCCAAGACACAGGGGAGTGAGAACCTTGTCAAGCTGCCTAAAAGCAGATTTTTCTCTATCATGCGCATGGCCTGTATTGCTCATGACCCAAACATCTATTATAATCCGAACTTAATAAAAGACTGCAATGTAGCGTTCTCAATTTCTCAATACTATTCGAATTCGATGTCGAAGATGCTAACATGCCTGCATTAGCGCTTTGTACTCGAGTCGAATCGAAATCGGTCGTCCGCAAATACAACACGGTCTGCGGTACAGGTGCAAAACCTTCCGCGTCCGAGTTTCGCACTTACTGTAAACAGAGTTTCGCACGTACTTGCAGGCAAAGTGGCAACAATGTCGTAACAAAAGTCGTCAAACACGCTCGCTCCTGTCTTAACTATGTGTAAAGACGGCCTCTGAGTGTTTTATTAGTGTAAATAGAGTACAAGAAACGAGCTCGCTGATGTCGTAATCTATAAGAGCTAACATTACGAGCCAGTAAAGGGGCTAGCTCCAATTCATTGTCGCCTTGGTACCAACCTCCTCCCATCCCTCGTATAAAGTACTGAACACAATTTCCTCCCGTCTACGGATCTAAGTGGCCTTCTCAGATACTCATTACCATACTATTACAAAGGCTGATAGCAAATCATGTGAGTGCTCTGCGAGTGCATCGAAAGTACGCTGCCCCACCTCTGCGAGCTCACATGTTATAACGCCCAAAGAGCGACCCTCTAAGCAATTACAGACAACCACCCACTCACCAAAAACAAAACTACAGCATGTTGTAAAAAATCAGCCCGAACAAGATGGAGCACAAGAATAGAAAAACACTAGTAGGGCGCTCTTCCATTCTTGCACTGCGTCTTGTTCGTGTTGATTTTTTACAACATGCACCGATTCTAACTCTCCCACTTCTCTACCTTACGAAAATTATAGCGCACGGCCTGTAAACAAACTTCAAAGCGAGACCTCATGAGACCATGTGCAAAAATGCAAGGTTTTGCAAGACCATGTACAATAATGCAAGAACCATGTTTTTTTTTTTTCGAGAAACCGGACTAAATGGCAGATTGTGACTATGCGTTGGAAATGTTTTTGGTGGCGATCATCATAGTCATAATGACTTTCTAGTGTCGTCAGAAACTCTTCTTCAAGTGAAATTAAATAATTATTTTCTCCATGTACTCTCGCAGATGGAAGGCATCGATAAAAAAAAGCTGTTGATAGGCGGCTTGAGTTCTGAATTTTCCTTCTAAATGTAGTATGGGGTTGTCAATTGGAGAGTTGCTCTGGCTGACGTTCCCGTTTTTCCTTTTTTGTTTTCACTTTCACCCACACTTCTTTTTACTTATCAAGGTGAAACAAAACGAACATTTACATAAAGAGCAGGGAGCAGGTGTCTCGTTTTGATAACAAAGAGATTACCGGGCTCCCCATCGATACGATTCACCGTCGTCCCGCGGGAAACGTATGAGCCTTTATCTCAACACTAATTTCTTACTAATTTGCCTCACACTTACCGGCACAGCAACCTGGTCGTTAATCCAGTCATAAATGCACTCAGCGCTGCCGAGTATGCACGCCGCAAGCGATATGTACTCTGACCTCCGATTTTTCTTTTTTTTTTTTGTGAAAGCCGGCATTTCTCACTGGTCCTACATGGAGTAATATTTATAGCGTATACCCCCGGTAGAATTTACAACCTGCGCAAAATCTGCTGACGTTCCCATGCGGTCTTATACAACGTACGGAGAAGGAAAAGGGTTGACGTCTCTTAGCGTAAATCTTCTTTTTTTTTCGTGGCAAGTTTTACTACCCGTAAATCAATCTCGTTTGTCGCCACAAAGCACGGCGACCGAGGCACTGTTTTATGGACGACGACTGCGTACCGCTTAGGGCGCCATCCTTTGGATACCTACCACCCTAAAAAGCAGGATGAGAAAAGAAAAATGAAGCAGGCACTAGTTCATAAATTCTGAACCATAACTATAGGTCCCATATCCCCTTTATTTACCCAAACAAACGAAAAACACACACGAAATGAAGTTTCGTTTATGGGAAAAAAATATTATAAACGGCGTAAGCACCCACGCTAAAAGGACACGTATTACCCGCCAAAGTGGCACTTACAGCATGCCTCAGACGGATATGCGACCATGCGACTGTAAAGCTGACCCCTCGCGGGAGAATTTAATGAGCAGGATTGGTTGACATGTAGAGTTTAACGTCCTAAAACCACCATATGATTATGAGGGACGCCGTAGTGGAGGGCTCCAGAAATTTCGACCACTCGGGGTTCTTTAACGTGCGCCCAAATATGCAGCACACGGGCCTGCAAAATTTCCGCCTCCATCGGAAATGCAGCCGCCGCAGCCGGGATTCGATCCCGCGACCTGCGGGTCAGCAGCCGAATACCTTAGCCAGTAGACCACCGTGGCGGGGCCAGTTTAATGAACAGGAACAGTGTCGATCCTTTGTTGAGGCCCAACTTGTGGTCGCCTCATTCGGGAGTATAAAGGCGCACATATTATACAACCTAACCGCTTTTCGTTAATCGTTTATCTACAGCGCGCCCCTCAGATGCTGAGCAGGCAAGTAGTGGCTGGATTCTGCCTTGCGCCAGCTGCTGGTGCTCTTGCGTAATCAATAACAGTAAAGATTGTCAAGGCGAGACATGCCTCGTAGCACGGACTTTGTTTTGTACATCCTTAACCTGCAGCTCAAATGCCTCCTCTATACACCTCACTTGTATCATTGTAAAGGTGCCGGAGCCCTCACTTTTAGATATACGGGAACAAAGGAAAAAAAGAAGCTCTGCACGACGTTTACTTAAAGCAGTTGCACTGCCAAGGAATGACGTGTGTGCTATTACTAGAACAAAAAAGATCAAGAGATTTCTCATCGTGTACACTAATTGATTGAGATTTCTTACTGTGCACACTATTTGATTACGCACAGTTTCACGATTGCAATAAATATCAGATTTATTAAATTGCCACGAAGTTCATCGCTGTGTATTGATGTCCTATGAAGTAACATTATGCATGTTAACATTTTTCACTGATGGGAGATATTTGCTGAAAGTGACTGTTTTTATGATCGTATTTAAGTTGGTATGTAAATTACGCTTTCGATTGTGTACACATTCCGATGCACATGAAATAAATTATTGAGCGTGTTTGTCTTAGTGAAATACTCTCTATGAACATGCGCACCGTTCTATTTTTATATGCCTTGCTCACCGGTATGCATTGTTTTTAATATTTAATTCCGTGATTTGCTCGCTATTACCCTCCATACTAAGGCAGGAGGTGAAAATGATGCATAGGCCCGTGTGCTCGGATTAGGGTGCACGTGATAGAACCCCAGGTGGTTGAAATTTCTGGAGCCCTCCACTACGGCGTCTATCATCATCACATGGTGGTTTGGGGACGTTAAACCCCCATATCATCTATGCCAAGGGTGAAGGGCGAAGGGTACAGAACACAGTCCTCACGGAAATTTATATTGCCAGTCTTCAGAGTGTACGTGAGTTGAAAACATGTTAGCATGCCATCCAAAGTTGTTATGGAGTGGACGATAAAAGTGTACAAATAAATTTACGTAAGTATAGATACAGCGAATAAATTCATATACATATTGCGACTAGACTCAGCAAGCCACCGCGGACAATGGGGCTCTACAAGGGGGGCTCCACCCGGGAATAAACACGAAGTTTATGTACACAATTACATTCACTCTTTCTATATAAAACGATCTGCCATAGTTTTTATAGGCGGGTCATTCCACGCCAACTGTACCAACAAGGGCGCTCGTCAAAAATCAATTTCTCTCGAATAGTTTTGGAAAATTACGCACACACAGACATTAGTTCTCAAGTATTTTACCAAAACGGTGAAATTATATGAATATTCTTGTACTTGATTTTCCACCATTTCGTAAATTTCAAATGGTGGTCACAGACACAAACATATTTTCTCCTTCAAAATATCTTGTGAAAATACTTTAAAACTGACGTCTATATGTGTGTGATTTTCCCAAACAAATTGACAGAAATTGATTTTTGGCGAGCGCCCTGGCTGGGACAGTTGGCGCGGAATGACCCCGGCATTAGTAGATGCAAAAGTACCCAGCATAACATGCGCAGAAGGTCTACACAAGCTCTGTATGTGGTAGGACATCCATAAATTACAGCGGATGTCCGGGAAACATTTCGTGACGATGGTCACAGTACGTCACAATGCAGTTGCAGATGCACCACAGTCGGTCGTCTGAGGTTCCCAACATGGATATACCTACGCTGTCTGTGTAGGTGGATGACCTGTCGTAGCCAAAAAAGACCATCACTGTACACATCCACACTTTTTTTTTATTTTCTTTCTCCTTTATTTGCGCTTACACGAACACGATTTGCGAAGGCGCGAGGAAGCGGGTGACCCAAATTAGCAGCAGCGGAAACTGCTATCGATCCACGTCCCTTCTGCAAAAAGCCAATCGTGATATACTCGGGTCACGCTATACCTGGGACCTTCGAAAAGTGCCGCCTTCAAGAAATGCCACCCAGATATAGCGCATGGGGACATTGATGAAAGGAAAGGGCACACGTACGGTAATCTTAAAAGACAACGAGATGGGCTAATTGGCAGACACCAACGATTAAACTAGGAGCATTTTAAGCGCACGAAAAACGAGAACAGGCTGTCCTGTCCAATGTTTAGTTCAGCCCTCGTTTTACGTGCGCTTAAAAAAAAAAACCTTTCACTGCAAACGTGGTGGTTATTGTTATACGTGCATAAAAAAAAGAGAGGCTTCACATAAGCGCGAGCACAGTGCATAATAGTCCTTTAGAAGTCCTGAAAGTCATTCCGAGGACTGTTTCACTTTATACACAAAACATGTCCGTACTTATCCGAGAATCCTAGGCAACAAGAAAAAAAAATGACGCCGTATCCTCGAAGTGAATGATGATGCTGTAGGCGGCTGTAGTGCTTAAGGCAGCTGCCGCACAGCGCTGGCTACGCGCTTACGTGTTCCTGCTCGTAAATGGCGATGGTGTATCTCTGGCGATACACGAGGGCTTGCGAGCTGATCTCGGACAAAGAACTAGTTATAAGGGCCAAAAATCTTGCTCCGCGGAAACATGTGCGCAAGCGCGGTGGTTAATTCCTTACTCGTACATTTTATTGCGATATTCCGATCTCAATCACATAGATAAGCCTCATTTCTAGCCGTTGGCGTGACCTTCAATTTGATGTCTAAATGGCCCCACACGCCGTTTATTTTATGTGCGGGCGAACGAGTGCGAAGCTGCCGACGATCGCTTTGCAAGCTGAAAAGAAACACGCCGGCTATCTTTCGTCGAGCGCAAGGTGCATTGAGATAGCTCCCAAAGGGGGCTACATGTTTTCGTAAGGAAATGCGCACTTTTACCGACAGGGCGTGCTCATCCACTATCGCGCGCATCGAATTTATAGAGGCCATCAGGAGACGACCCATAGCTTTGTACGTGTTGTGCTCTCATCGTAAAGTTTAGGTTGAAGCCATATAGACACCAGGAATGTAACTTCACTCGCTGCCGCGGCCGCGTTTCCCGAAACAGTGAGCTACCAACCGTTTCTCATGTGACATTCTATTTTGTCTCTTGCACGTTCATTTATTTGACCTTGCGGCGAAACTGTTAATGATTAATGCACCAAGCAAATTACGCGACTTGATCGCGCATCAGCACCAATCATGGCAGGTGCGGGGATGATGTCCCTCAGACTAAGTAACGCCACCCGCGAGCGACTCGAAGCTGCATGCATGGAAGATTCCGGCTGCTACAGGAACTTTCGTCGCTTCCAGGATACACTGAATTATTCGATTCATTTCTTTTCTGTTCTAGACACCGAACATCTGCGTCCTCGCCATGGAAACGCCCGACGATCCCTTGTCGCGACGGTCTCCAAGCTCGTTATCACACGTACGTCGAGGCAGAGTCTGGTCGAGGTGAGAGAGGCGTCTGTATTCCAGCTGTTGGCAGCCAAGACCGGACAGAGCGTCTCGCACAGGCAGGGAAACGAACATGTCGTGTACGTACACGCACGCAGAACCTCTTGCCAGCTGCTGCTTCTCCTGCTATTGATGTTGCTGCATGCTGGAACCTCTGCAATTATTCCTGCGTCATTCTGCTTGTCTCGAACCACGGAAGTCTCGCCCATCCCACGTCAACAACACTACATCGTTCGCGCGGCTCTCGATGTCCTGCAGGCATTTCTGTATCTCTCTTCTTCGCGTCGTTAATGCCTTTCCTTATTCGTCGATTCTTCCCGTCCCGAATGGTCATGCTCACCTATCGACCAGCGAGTCTGCGCCGTGCCGACAAATCCATCAGAACGACATCAGTGATGCACGAAAGGCTGTCGCCTGCATGGTCCGAGCACAATTACAGGAGACGCTGTTTTTTCGAGCCATCAGATCGTGTCAGACCTCTCGTGGATAACAACTGCTCAGCAGGCAAAGCGTAACGTAATGATCTCTAAACCGAAACAGAGCGAGGTACGAACGGCAATGTCACTGAAGGATCCACTGTTTGCGAAGTTTTTCGCGAATCACATTAGAAACTGCAATAGGCAAGGTCATCGGGTCAACCTCAATAATTGATGACATTCATTTTTACAAAGCCACGATATCACTGAGAGACTCTGTGGTGAAGGGCTCCGGAATATTTCACACCTGAGGTTCTTTACCGGCCGCCTAAATCTAAGAACACCGCGGGCCTCGAGCATATTCGCCTCCATTTAAAATTCAGCCGTCGCGGCCGGGCTTCGATCCCGCGACCTGCGGGGCAACAGTCGAATACTGTAACCATTAGACAACCACGGTGGGTTCGGGATAACTTCAGTTATTCCAATTTTTCTTGTTCTTCTGCGCATGCCAAAGCCGCCTCTATCGAGGCCACACGTGGAAAAGTGTGGGTGGGAGGAACGTATGATATAGCTACAGTGAGATTACGCAGAACTACAAGATCGGTAGGCGTAAGTACCCACCACCACATAGCAAATCAATTAAGAAGCAGTCAGTTGCATGGAGACAACTCCAAACAGACACTTTTCCAAATCCAGTGATCTTTCGCCTCTGTTACCCTGACCTGTATTCGACAGATAAATGCAAAGCATGCGATTCCCGGGCAACCCTGGCGCCTATGTTATGGGAGTGCTCGAGTCTCAATGACGCAGTCAGTAGTACGAACGAGGAGGCAGTCTCGAACCGCAGGGCGGCTGTGCTCAGCTCCGCATTAGAACAACAACTGTGGGCCGTCCAGCGAGCCGAGGGAGCCGCCCGAGCCCAAGGGCTCGCGGCCGATGCCTAGGCCGGGGTTCAAGCCCACCCTGATTTATCATCGCCGGACTCTCAATAAATGTTGTTTCTCTCTTTTTCTTCTTTATAGTTGGCGTTTTTCTCGCCCACTACAAAATTTGCTTAATATTTTAGACTTTTTACCAAGGTAATCTAGATAATACGCGCTATGCACTTGGGAAATATTATTTCTATACTTTGTCCGTTTAATAGAAGCACTAAGATGCGATCGAACATTCACAACATCCCATCGCGTTTAACCACGCAAACGCATTTTGTTGAGCGCTTGATCTTCCACGCACGTCATCTACAGCTGTATCGAAAAAGATTAATCAGGCACCAGACGAGATCAGACGTTGACTGCGCGTAATGTGCACACTAATTGCTTCCATCACTCCTCCAAGCCATCGGCGGCCGTGTACAAGCAGCAGCCGCACATCCCTACGTAAAACGCCGCCGATCTCGCGCGAGCATTAACCCTCGAAGCCATCAGCTCCACAGTGCCCCGTTGCACCTGCACGCCAGCCGCGCGGGATCACTCGTTGATTGGCTCGCACAATCGCTCTCGCGGGAAATAATTAGACGCCGGGTAAATAATTAACTTCCACGGGCTCCGTTCCACCGGGCGCGTCGCGACATCGTCGAGATCGAGGGCGCCGTTGCGCAATGTCGGACATCAGCCCCATCTTGCGGCAATCTACAGCTTTCAGGCGAGGTGTATGTCCATTTACGTTTAGTATATAAAAATATATACTACAGACTCGAGTGTGTACGGGTCGTTGTCTAACGCCACAAAGCTGAGTCCGGCGCTCAGAGGTTCGACGCCGGATTAGAGTCCTGTCGGTGGAAAGTACAATCTGACGCATGCGTGGTTGGCCTACTCGTGTACTCTACTAATTGAGGCCTGGCTAAACTTGCGTGCTGAAACCGAAGCACGGCTTTGTGCGACCCAACAAAAAGAAAGGAAAAGATGGGAATGTTTCTAGAAAACGTATATAGAACGGAATACACATTCTAAATGTAATCTCTCTCCTCACTTCCCGAACCCTCCCAAACAAACAATAAAGAAGCAAAGCTCTGGACCATTTCGGATTAAATACAAAGAACGCCGCTGAATTAACGACCTTCTCTAAGCCGGTGCAACAAACTACACGTGCTTGCTAAGAATATATTGCGGATTACGGAAGTTCAGAGCAAGCCTCTAAGCATGAGGCGCTACAGTAAAGCACGAATTCTCACCACGCACTGAAACAAAGTTTAGTGTTTGTACATTATTCGTACGAGCTGTGTCCTCTTAATCCGCGTGGACTGCGCAAGCCAATCGTGGCTTCTCGTTACGGGAGACGCATTTAATGAGGTTTTTGTGGCCTCAGTGCATGTTCTGTTTCTCTACATGCGAAGGCTTAAGCGGAGGTGCGACTGCGGTTTATCAGCCGAGCTCCAGTTTCACTTTCTAAAAAGTCCACTACATCATCTTTTTTTTTTTTTGCATTCAAGTTGTTCGAAAAAAGTGACAAGGCAGCACGATCTGTCGCGTCAACTAGCCGGTCAAACTTAGTATAGTTCACTACACAATTGCTAATTAGTAGGCACAAAAAACGATATAGAGTATTTTTCTTTGCGGAACGACCAACACACACACACACACACACACACACACACACACACACACACACACACACACACACACACACACACACACACACACACACACACACACACACACACACACACACACACACACACCACACACACACACACACACACACACACACACACACACACACACACAGCTTACTTTCACGCAACAATACCTCTGGCAGTCACAGGAATAATACGCTAGTTAATATCTAAGAGCTCTAACTACCCTATATAGCTGCTGTGTCGAGTTCTCCAACGACCTCATTAGAGCTCAAACCCTTATGAATGATTGACGCTGTGAGGACGATGAAATGGGGGACCGAAAACGAAGAAAAGTGAGGGCATATGTAAAGCTCGCGCTACAAGCACTACCTGTGCTTCGATGTGACGCATGAAAAGTGCGGATATGAAGAAAAAACGAAGACGCATAGCGAAAAAACCAGTTGTTTTGTACCGAGTGAAACGGAAAAGTCACCTTGCTTCTCACTACAAAAGCGTACAACGGAATTCTGAGGTTTGCTCGTTTTCTGACCCAGCAAAATCTCGCCCCCCCCCCCCTTCTAACTTCATAAACAAAGCTTTCGCTAGCGCTAGCTAGGTAACTCGTATCAATCTATCGTTGTCTTCCCCAGTATAAAAATGACCGCTCATTATGAGGGATATATTTGCAACAGGCCGAACAAATGATGGCTTTGTTGCTTCTAAGAAAAGAGACAATGACCCATGCTATGTCGCCAACCATTCCACGGAACCGCAAGTTTACTGCCTGCCACAAAGCACCTCAGAGATATATATATATATATATATATATATATATATATATATATATATATATATATATATATATATATATATATATATATATATATATATATATATATATATATATATATATATATATATATATATATATATATATATATATATAAGAAAACCTGCTCGATAGCGGCAACGTTTTCCACGTTAGCGAGCGCCCTTTACCCGTTGTCAGTTGTGACGGCTGAATGCGTGCGTCAGGCGTGTGCAATGCAAGATGCTTGCCTAATAACTATCACGAAAAACTGTCAATGTTTCACACATGAAGTATTATTGTTACGTGCCCTTATAAGCGCAGAACACAATGAAGCAACAGCTTCTCAAGTGTTGCAATTTGTTGCTACCACGTAAAACCCCCGGCATTACTAATAAAATAACATGGGACAGTGGAGAGCTGGGAAACTTATATGCTTTCCGCAAAAGAGGTAGGGGTGACGTCGATATATGAGGCACAAGGGTTAAACAGGAGAAGTAATTTTATGGAGTGAGATAAAGCAGCCGATCGCAAAAGTGAAGTCACATTGCCAAAAGGCGCCTTCTTGCGGTGAAAAGGAAAAAAAAAGACGGGGGGGGGGGGGGGGGGTCAACTAACACTCGTTCAAAGCCTGGCCGACAGGGTCTTTGTATCGTTTTGCACACCGAGCGAAGCTAATTGAATACGCTGGGTCTTTTGCAATATTTCCATTCCCAACGGCCGTCGCTGAAGCGATCTCGTTAAATGAAACTCGGGTTTCCCCTGAATGATTCTTTTGTCGGTCTATTCATTCACCATACTTGCAAGTAATACCCGCTAGGCCAATTCGGATATAATAAGAGGAGTACTGAGCCAATTAGCTGTCGAACCTGCAATAGGAGAGAAATCAAACCATAAAGGAAGAATCAAAATGAGGTTCCACCTGAACACATGCACGCAGCGAGGAATGTCGGTATAGTCGCCACCGATGTGTTGTGTCTGCTGCCCACAGTAATACAAGTTTGAAGGTGCGAGTGAAAACTGAAATAAAGTCGTGGCGCTAAACACGATAATTTCTACCAAAATATTGTTCTATTAATACAGAGTTCTTTTCTTGCCCTTTCTAGAGTTGCTGCTTATATAGAAATAAAAACTACGCGTGATTTCTCAAAGCGAAACTAGACGCACTGCCTGAGCCATAATGGGAAAACACTTTTAGACGCGCATATCCGAAGAAGACTCGCAACATAAACGGCAGTGATGTAGCCAGATTATTACTTTCCTTAGGATTCAGAGGGGGGGGGGGGGGGAATGGGTCAACTCCCGTTGGTGAACTTTCGTTCGTGTACTTCTGTGTTTCTGTGTGAGCCCATACAAATACAAAGTGTAAATGCTTCGAAAAGGCGGGCAAGTCTCATCCCCTTCCTCTCCCCCGCTCAAAGCTAACCCCATGGCTACGCCACTGACAAACGAGTTGCTTGTAGAAGATCTTGCACTCTCACTTACTGAGGCAATCTACACCGCGGTCGCTGTTTCAAGCACACTGCACAGAATAAATGAGACAATTTTATCCCCAGAGTGGAATATAAAAAGATAAAGGAGTGGAGTCGCGCGCGGCGTCTGTCGATAATGAGAGTCGACCGACGACTGGGAGCGTGCCCCCGGAGAAACGCGATAAAAGGAGACCGCGGAATTCGCTCGCATTCAGTGTCGCAAGCGTAGCAGTCGACTCCGCCCATCGCATGAGGCTGCCAAGCTGCGAAGCGGATAATGACGATAAGCAAAGAGCACCGCCGCCCTCGTTGCTGCATTCGATCGAGGAGGACTGCGCGAGTCTTTCGAGCCATTGCCCGAGGGTGAGAGCTCTAAGCGCGAAAGCAGTGACACCTAACGAGGGACGCGAAAATAGGAATCGATAGGGCGAACATGATTAACAGGCGGCCTAATCTGGTCCGACAGGAAGACGACACGACGAGAACGCCTGTCCGACGGTGGTGGCCGAGATACTGAAGTCGGAGACGGTCGGAAAACTATAGACTGACGGGAGCAGGGCTATGCGCAGCATCGAGTTTACGTGGTAATGAAACGAAAGGAAAACAAGTTTGACATTCTTCCACTACATTGATTGGAGAGGGTGAGGGGTGGAGAGGAAAATGAAATATAATGGGAATAAAACAGTGATTGAAAATTGAAAGGCGATGCGCACAGTTCTGAAGTTTAAACAAACAGCGATATATAATATATATAATATATATTATAATATATATATATATTATATATATATATATATATATATATATATAAGGGAAAGAAGTGTCTACCTAAGGGCTCGTTTTTCCGTTTTTAACACAATAATAATGAGATATAACAGACAGTAATGCCAAGGAATGTACAGGGGAAGTATTAACATTAATGGAATGTAAATAAGAAGAAGAAAAGTGGATGAAAAAATTACCAACTGTAAGCAGGAATCGAACCTACGACCTTCGAATGTCGTAGGTTCGATTCCTGCTTACAGTTGGTAATTTTCATCCACTTTTCTTTCTTTTATTTACATTCCATTAATGTTAATAATTCCCTGTACATTCCTTGGCATTACTGTCTGTTATATCTCATTATATATATATATATATATATATAGAGAGAGAGAGAGGAGAGAGAGAGAGAGATGAGAGAGAGAGAGAGAGAGAGAATCTCAAAGGAAAGGAGGGACTACGAGAACAGAATCCCTGTTAGCGCTGAAAGTTGTTTTGCTAAAAACGTGTGCATTGCAAGAACACGCGTGTGACATTAAAGAGGAAAAAAAAAGAATTAACATAAAGCAAGAATGTAATACAATTCGTATTTTACAATGCTGTTTTTGTTCACGCTTGGACAACTGGCAAGCCGGCAATGTTTACCTCAAACAAGCGGCTAGTCCTTGGCCGAATGAAGTTTTTTTGCAGCCTGCTCGTGAAAAGTGTACTTGAACTATATTTTTACAGCGCAGACGTAGGTGGAATAGCTGGCCGACATACTCGTATAGGTATCCGCGCTTAAATAGAGCTGAGGAGGGGCGTGACTCTCGATGCAACTACGTATATTGAATCATCCACTTCACCGTAGTGGATCATCTCCGAGGGCAGCATTCGTTGCAGCGAAAGATATTCCGTCTTTCTCATTTCTGGCAAGAGTGGTGAAAGCTTCGTGAAGTCAAAAGGACTTAATAGAAGGACCGTAAACAAGAGGCGCACTGCTCGCCCAGCTCCAGCCAATCAGTGGAGGCCGAAGTGGATAATGCATACGCAGGGGATATATCGAGAAACGCGCCCCAGCGTGGTGCAGTATGTTTTGCGCCGAAACAAGGTATATTTTATCGATGCCATTCGGGAAGTTAACGCCTCGTGATTTGCTGATCGAGACTCGAAACAACGTGACAACTCATTCCTCTCCAAATCAACTGCCAAATCACGAAGCAGTGGCGCTAGGCTTAACAAAAAGAAACTGCAGGATCACGGGACACAGACGCCAAGAGGAAACATGCGCTTCAGGTCTCTGTACCAGAGTAACAAGACAAAAAGATTGCCTATAGGAATGGGACCCCAGCGTATAAAGCTGACAAACCGTCGCGCTAGTCATTCGCTCAGGCTGCTTATCGAATTCCATCGAATTCAATCACGGCAGCGG